>OW387135.1:55958799-56007015 GCA_936440205.1 Lepidonotus clava | reverse complement strand
GTTACGGTTAACATTCTAGTAAATAATATTGTATTACATGTTCTTTTCATATTATCACCCATTCTTTACAGATGTTAAATTTCAGAATCATGTTATTATAGTCGATACTCAATAAAGATAAAAGAAAATAGTCTATAATTATTGTAATTCTTCTGAAAACCAAGAGAAACCTTGAAGATCATTACAAATAAAACACTTTAAGAATATTTAATATATTTCATGACACTTTCTTCTGAATTAGTGGAAACGTGGATGCCCCTGTCACTCCTTGCGATCGTGTTTTCCCAACGATTCTTAAAAATAAATAATTTATAGCAGGTACTTGCGAATCTTAGATCTATAAAGCCGTAATTATACTACGCGTCGGGTCCGTGTTCGCGTTTAGTGGTTTTGCCCAACGCGAACGCTTCGCGTCAGGGTCATATTATAATACGCGTCGGACCAAACGCGAAATATATTACACTATGCGTTTTCCCAACGCGACCCAACGCGAAGTATATTATACTACGCGTTTTGACATCGCGTTGGGTAGCGTTTGGTAATTAGTTCGCTTTTTTATATATTACACTTCGTGTTAGGCAATAATATTCGCGTTTGCTACTCGCGTTGGCAAAAACGCGTTTGAAACGGACCAAACGCGTTTCAAAAAACGCAAAGTATAATACGGCCTTAAAACATGACATGGTAGTCGTTGGTTGGCAGTTACGTTTCATATGAGAGTCATAAAACACATTTGCTAACATGGTTTCTTTTTTCAAACGAAAGGCGATATTCCACTATGCGTTTAGTAGCACTTGTGTTTATTAACATGAATGCAAGTCAAACCCGAGCAAATGCAAGGCCTTCAAATAAACCCCGAGGAATGCTCCTTCCCCTGGCAGGGGGCTCTCGAGGGTAAACATAGTTTAGTCCCCATTACAAACTATTTAAAAACTGTGTAAAATAGTGACTAGGGATAGGGACAAGTTAGCCTTTTAGGTATGAATCCTAAAGAACTATCAGAAAAAAGGTATATATATTTAGTTTATTCCCATTATAAACTGTGGAAAATAGTGACTAGGAATATGGACAAGTTAGCCTTTTAGGTATGACTCCTAAACAACTATCAGAAGAGAAGGATATATATACATATATATAGAGAGAGTTTATCCCCATTACAGAATTATTAAAAACTGGTAGTGGGACCCCGCTGAACCCGCCCCTCATGGGCCCAATTAAGACCGGGTCTGCCAACCCTAAGTGGTTACTTAATCAAATGGGGGTTTATATGGCTGGCAGGCAAGTATATGAACTCATAGTGGAATACAGGCTTTAACCATGCCGCAGCCTAGAGGTTCTGCTTAGGACTTAAAAAAATTTATTGTTGTGTTCGGGTATCCCGACCAACCTTACATTTTGGCCCTATATCCTAAATTTTAGTTATAGAAATCTTTTAATTCAATTTTTGAAAATGATCTAATGGGCAGAAAATGATATTTTTATACCAGAAAACGCTTTCTATACTTAACTTTAAAAAAAGTATTATAGAAGGTGTATGGAAGTTTGTATTTCATGTCAATTAGAAAAGAAATCTACCTACCTACCCTATTTTGTCGGCCATTGATACATGAACGCAACTATTTTTTTGTTGCCTTATAAAGTGATATTACCTACGCTCGCTCTCCAAGCATTCTGTTCTTCTATGGATGTTTTCTCTTAACACACAGCGATATAAAGCTCGCATTCTCCCACCAGTAAAACTGTTCAAATACATTCCCCCTTACAAGTAAACACACCACAAAAAGACTCAAACCCAGCCATTCACCAGGGCTTTTAGACTTCTCCTCAATTGGTTAATTTGACAAAGTGGTAGAGTATCAACCCTGAAAGTGCTGCGTCAGCAAAATACATTAGCGCTGTATAGCCGGGCATTCTGTGAAGTGGGGGCCGCAGTTATAGTGTGAGCAATCGGTCACTTCAACCGCCCACCCTTAGCAAACATGCTACTTAAATGCAATTTTCCTCACGCTACTTAATTTGTTTCTTCAGTATTTGATGTGTTTCTTACATAATTTGTTTTATAGACTCTTTGTATTGCAGTGACTAACATAGTTATATATAGAGAAAAAAGAGTTCCCTCACCTCTCTGGAGAAGTGTACATCCGGGAGAAACTGTATTGGTGAATGTCTTTAATTTTATCAACATCCAAGGACCTCTTCGGGAAATCAAGTTGAACGCTTCTTGCGAAAATTGAGACACCCACACGTTGGACATCCAAGGTCATACAATAAAAGCTTTTCGGTTCGGCGAAAACCTGGTTTGGGTCATTTCCCTTAGACAATCATAGACGCTACAATCTTGATACATTATGATAGCCAAGATAGGAAAGATTACATTTCCAGACAGGAAATAATAATACGCATATAACCCTATAAACCCACAATGATATAAATCATTATACGCAACCCTCAAAATCTAAGATCCTGAATAATTATTAAACAGGCCAGTAACTAGGGGGGGGGGGGAGGGGGCAGGGGTGGCGTGCCCCCCCCCCCCCCCCAAGGAAAATAATTCAAAAAGTTCCACCATTCCCTAAAAAAAAAATCAATATGAAAACGCTAAAAATTTAAGTCCCATTTGGTGAACTTCGCCATCCCGCTTTCAAGGTTAAAATCATTGAAATTTTAAGCCAAAGCTCCGCTCATAAACACCCCCCCCCCCCACCCCCGCAGACGTTGGGAACGGGCCTGTTATAAGTACCTTGTAAACCCGAGTTTCGTCATGACGACACGTGCCACAGCTTTATTCTGATTAGGAAATCACAATTATTCGCGGGTTGGTGTGGCAGCTGGCAGCTGGGTCTGAGCTCAATAGAGATAGGCCCGCACAGGGAATGGGTTATCTCAGAAGACACATACACGTATGTCCGCAGGCCCGTACCCAGGGTCTGCTGTGAGGGGTGGCGAGAATCCCTAAGTGGAACTTGTGCTTAAAATATCAATAATTAAAACCTAAAAAGGGAGTGGAGAGGTTTTACAAGTGGAACTTTTCATTCCCCCCCCCCCCCCAATTTTTTAGTGTTTTTTTCCAATGATTTTTTTACAGAAAAGGTGGAACTTTTTACGAAATTTCCTTCGTGGGGTGTGGCCCACCACTCCCCTCCCCCTGGTTATGGGCCTGATTTTACTGTCAAGGAAAATTTCGCAAGCCTTGAGGAGTGATAAATGCAGAATCAGCGCATATCCTCTTAATTTATGTATACAGCCTATGAGGGTTCCATTTCAGCCAACCAGAAAAACCGGAACTAAATTGTTTATGACCGGAACTATTTTGTGAAATCACTCCAAACTAATGTAATTTTGACAGGTATGCAAGAAATTGTAATTGAAAATACCCAAACGCATATTTTCAGGTTTAGCAAATAGATAAGAAGTTACAATTACCCTTCTTACTATCAAGGAAGTTTGATACAAATAGGTATAAAGATACAAGATGTCGGAACCCGCCTGGGAGGTATATATAATTTGAAATAAAAGACAAGTCGCATGGTACCGATGTTCTGGGCACAGGTAATCTGGGAGAGACCCTCTTGAAACACAAAATATCAACTTGTAGGATGATGGTAAGTTTTCAAATGATTTGTGAAAGGACCTCGGAGAGTTTATCGTTTAGACACAACATCGCTCTTCTTGCAGACTTACCTGATCGATCTGTTTAGATAAAAAACGGAACTATACCAAAGGAACCATACCAAATCATCCCCCGCTTTAAGTATTGCTGGGAGGTTAAAGTTCGTAAAAATTAAGGACATCATTTAACGGTAAACGTATCCTTCATCAGAAAGTTTACATAGTTATATCTAAATGAAACCTCTGATAAAACTCATATACAAAAGCCAACCCCCGTCCATCTTAACTCCTAGTGTCAAGGTACAACTTAATTTCCCCTCTCAGCTTACTGGGAGGATAAAACTTATCATTCACTAAAAAACTCATTTTACCTTACACAAACCCCCAACCCCCATCCATCCTTAACTCCCATTGCTTCAGTATAAGTCACGCAGGGGTGCAATTTGTTGAAAAATAGGAGGCCCGTGTATAATTATCCAAGAACTCATTTAACTTTACATCCAAAATAATTCACACTTAAAATGTTTATGTAGTGTACTACAATTTATACTCGTTGTATTAACACCGAAAACCAGGGGGAACCCTGAAGTGAGGTACTTGATAAGCAATTTAAAAAAAAAAGAAAAAAAAAGTTACCCCTGTCTACCCTTAACTCCGACTGATGGGGCGGTCGGCGGTGTTAATTTGTTGACAAATAAGGGGCGCGTGCGGGCCGGGCTCGGGTACCTGGGTGTTTAGACTAGGGGCGGGGAGATGAAAGGGGTCGCACCTGTGAGGGGCAGGAGGTGTTAAGCCCACACCTGAGGCCGTGGGGGGTCCCGCCGCGCCCTCTGAACTCACCTGTGAAGTCCTCTCACAAGGTGGCACACCTTTCCCCCGACCCCGTGTGTGTGGGCCGCGCTCGTTTGAAAGGCCGGCGGCTGGTTGTTTTAATTCTTTGCGCGAAGCCCCCCACACCTCTACCTCCCCCCACCTCACACACTCCCCACCCCGCCCTCTCCACACCTCCCGCTCACAACCTAAAGGTGTGGAGTTGAAAACACAACATGAGCGATTCTCTGTTCCGGCTGGTAACCTTAGGCCAGGCTTGACTGACGGCCACACTCCCCACCCAACCACCCACCCCCACTTGGTTCTCACAGCCTGGAAGTAGCGGACCCCCATTACACTCGACCACCCGTCCCCTACTCACAACACACCTGGAACATTTCCCCACCCACCCCTGGAACATCTCCCCCCCCCCCCCCCGACCCAGCATCTTTTAGTTCCCCTCCCTGTTTTAGTTTCCCCTCCCTCCTCCCGTGGTTCAGAAACCTGCCACCAGAGGGCAGTCCACTCGGCCGGGAGGCGCCAACCCGGCTCTGACCCCTGACCCGGAAACTCTTCACCTGGAGGGGCTGAGAGACGGGTGGAGGGATTCACTGGAGACCTTCAAAGGGTTGAAACAATTCACCTTTACCTTTAAATTGGTTCACCTACCTACCTACCGCTTACTATTGGGCTCCGGGGGAAAACGTCGTTTCAACTCTACCCACGAGCGCTTCATGTTCACAGGAGTTATAAGGTGAGTGGTCAATCGTTCACATTCTTCCATTTGCTTTATCGTCTTACGGTAATTGTATTACATAAAGTTATGTAATACAATTACTTTAAATTGTTTATGTTTATTACTTTATAAGACACATTCGCGGAAACTCCGTAGACCGTTCACTTTCAGTATCTTGTGCATTTGTCCCACCTTATAATTTCCTCTTATAAGCTATAAATGTTTTCTCTTTAAGTTAAAGTTGTGTCTTCATTAGCTCGATTATCAGTACTATTGTTCCTCGTCCTTTCGACTTTTTTGCTCCGGTTTAATTTCTTACCCCTGTCACGCTATGGTGTTCAATTTTCTCTGCATTTATTTCTCAAGTACTTTATTTTGCTTTGATTTATTAGTTTCCATCGCTTGATATTCATTTTCCAAGTTGGCTTCAGTAGATCTTTGTAACAATCATGTTTCACGATTAGTTTTGTCATACATATACATAACCTATATATTATGTCTATGGTTTTGTTCAGTTTTAGGGCTTCCCGCCTATCATTTTAATGTCCCCCAAAGATTAATGTCAGTTTCAACAAGAGGCGTTCTGGTGTTGTTTTCTGGTCGTGTTGGTGGTCGGCCCTTCCCCTACTCTGGGTGTCGGGTTAACATACCAGCGCCGCACCGCCTGTCAGGTCCAGCCTCCAGTCAGCTCACTCAAAGACTTACAAGGCTACACGGGAGAGAATTTTAATTCATTTCATTAAATAAATCAGCAGACCTGGGTGTACTTCCTGTATATGATAGTTCAGAACAATGTATGGTATGCAAATTTCAGACATGCCTTTTAATTTTTTTTTTACGTATTCCGAATGTCTGGATCGTACTTTTCATTTTATATTGTTTTCGCAGCAGCTTTTTAAAATGATTCAACTTGGATGCAATAATCAAACATTTGCCTCCATCCCCAAATGTGTAAATTCATTTACGGGTTATTTCTTAATAAGGACCGAAAAGACAAGAACTTGTTGGTCGACAAAATGTAGGCAATAAAAAAACCCATAAATTGCCCATTAAAAGCTGGGAATTCATTTTCAAACAGCATTTCACTTTTAAGACATTACAGGTGAATGCCCTTTTCTCACAAGATTCTCTCCATTCCGTTTATTCAAAAAAGAGTCAATAGAAAAAAACTGCATAAAAGAATGAGGTGTATAGCCCAAGTGGACACAGTCATGCAGCGAACGGCGCCACCCCAAGGCGTCTATGGGAGGGCCCATTGCGCAGACGCGGCAAAAGGGCATATAGTCCGAGTGGACACAGACCTGCGGCGACCGGCGGCCACCCCCTGCTGGTCCCATTATGGGTCTGTCTGCTGACCACTGGTCAGTTATAATACCACTGGTCAGTTATAATCACCGCCTGGCGGGGTGGGGCTACCACTGACTGACCACTTACCGCTGACCCGGGGGGGGGGTACTCACTCTTTTATTGTAGGTACCCACTGCAAAACTATAGCCCCCCTTCTTTGCAATATGACAGCTCTGTGAAATTAGATGTCAAGGGACAGCCCCTTGTTTTTTTCGTACAGCTACTTCGTTTGGCTCCAAAACAAATATGATGAGAATTGCTCTTCAAAGATTAACTTCGTGAATGAGTTTGAGCAGCCTAAAGTATGTCCTTGATGCTTTCTTCTGACTTCAAGAGCTATCATAGGAAGATCTTACAGGACAGCCTTGAGGCACCCCCTTTTTAGAGTTGTCTGGTCAGTGACAACCCCACATTTTCCCACCTTTGCCATGATCACTGCCACAGCTCCCAGAGTCTGTTTTGCAGTGGGTACCCAAACCCAAGTCGAGTACCCCCCTGGGCACTGACCACTGCTGCTTAGGCGACTGACCGGCGGGCCCTGTCTGACCTGCCGTGCCCTTATAATTACCTGAGGGCTTTCCTGATGCCCCTTAGGTCTAACCCCCAGACCTGTCTGGGCAGTTCCTGGCGTCTTTATCCGGCAGGTGTGAGTCTGAATCTACCAGGTGTATCAAACGACACCCCCTCCCCTACATGCCACCGCCAGCCCGGGAAAATAAATATTTATACCAGTAAGCGTGGCAACTATAGATAAGCCCATCTCCTGATGCAAAGTATATGACCAAGAATATATTTTTCTGCCCATCTTTTTAAGCGTTTTATTGCAATAATCTTTGGGGTTGCCCAAGGGTTTTCGATAATTGCGTGAAAAAAAAGGGTGAAAATTCAAGGTTCTGACCCAAAGAAGATGAGGCTGTAGGTGCTTTCTCAATTTTATTTTGTAATGGCCAGTAGGCCTAACCAAACTCCCCATCCTAACAGTACCTCTTCTGACCAGAGGTACTACACTTGACCAGTGGTCAAGTCAAGGCTGGAGGTGAGGGAAACAACCCATACTATCCCAGGATAAATAAACATATTTAAAAAAGACTTAGTGTCTACTAGATAAGAAAGGCCTTCTTTAACAAAACAGAACAACACTACTTCCAACCCTGCCCCCCTCATCACATCTTGGTGCCCTCTCAGCCGTGAACAGTTCCCCCAGCCGCCACACCGTGTCGCCAGTAGCGCCGGCCCCCTGCAGGGGGCGCCACCCCCGACACGCCCACTGGCGGCAGACACGTGAACCAACCCAACCCCCCGCAGGACAATTGTAGGGGCTCGGGGGGTCAGAGGGGCCCCTCAGAAAACACACACGGGCGGGGGGTGCCTCCTGTCCGTCTCCGATACTGAGGAGAAGTCTCTCCCACCATTATCTGTCTTTCTGGACGGCTGGATGTCTTAATTGGAAGGTCAATGGTAAAGTCTGGGGACAGAAACTTGATTTGGGTTTTCCTGGGGACCTTTATGTATACAAGAATCCCACGGGGATTCTCGTTGCTAAAAGGACATTGTTTGATGCACGCAACATGAATTCTCCCCACCACGGATAGCTCATTTATTGTAGTTCACCTGCAGACTAGTCTGAATCAAGGTGCATGCTGGGAAATTTGTAGACAAGTTACAATGCTTATGTATAGGAATTTTCAATAATCATGGCATATCTTGTTGTCTAATAAATGTGATGGAAAACTAGGGTTGACTATTTTTCCATGTGGTATCTACAAATATTTGATATTTTTCAAATTGGTTTGAAAGTTAATTCATATCAGAAAGATATATAGCAAACAGTTATGATTTGTTGTAGTCTTCCCTATTTTGTCAAAATCAGTCAAAATTAGCCTACAGGTACCTAAAATACAGTAAATCAGCTATCCGTGGTAGGGAGAATTGGGAACTTAGCAAGATGGGGTGATCAAAATGATGGGTTGGTTTTTCAACCAATAATCAGACTAATTAATGTACTTTCGACAAGGTCGGACCATATGATCCATAGTTGTATACTATGTTTTAATAGAAAGATGTGGGAAGAAATAACGTTATATAAAGGACATTATGTTATATACATCTTCTAGGTAAGATAACACTTTTTTCATCTCTAAAAAATTGGCCGAAAGAAGAAACTTCTCGCCTCATTTCTGAATTAAAAAAACAACACAAAAAAACAACTGATCAACGTAAGTGATTCATTTGTAAATAGTTCTAGTCTGTATACCTTGAAAACACTACAGAAGTACATTTACATCGTATCAGTATCTATTTCAGTGCAGCATTACAATTAATTTTATGCGAAACAATTATTTACGCGTGCAAAACAAACATTACTTCGCGTTTGGGCTTTCAATTGCATCGTGTGAGCATGCTTTATGTCATTTGGTCGATCAAAATGGTTCGTTTGTAAATTCAGATCGTCAGGCCCATGTAAATCATGGATCGCATTGGGGGCACTTTCCATAAAACTTCCATCAAAACCTAGCCTCCTGCGACTCAAGGCCAATTTTATTGCATTGCGATGACATCTCATGATTACATATGACTTATTCAAAGGGTTTGCACGCTCTTTTCTAATCTCATGCGGCCAGTGAATGTCTGAATTAGGGTCTTCTATCATAATGACACATCTTTCGATTTCTTTAGGCCTTTTTGTAATCAGTAATGTTATAAAGATCTATAGTAATCTATCCATGATCTGAAGGTGATATAATCAATACGCTATATGATAGCTATCATCGGGAAACTGTGGAACAATATCGTTTTCTAATCATTGGAATAATCAGACTTCATTATTTCAAAGTACAGTGTGTTCACTGTCTAATGGAATAGTGTAATGAAAGTTATAAAACGCCTGAGTCTTATTTGGACAACCCAATCTCTTGTATGTATCTTGAATTTGGTTCTCAACTCAGTTATAAAAACAATCAAGAAAATCATGAGGATGATTAAACATTACTCATAGTTCAGTGCGTTTTACCTTTTAGTTAAATACATGTATTTCTAGCTGCAAATGCCCCCACCCCCCCCCCCCCCCACCCCCCACCCACCAAAATCCGAGAATGAAGCCGCCTACCATCCATTGCTTAACGTGATCCCTTTTGGCCAATGAATCCCGACATTGACACACCATAACGTGCATGACACGGCTGACATCATGAGGGGAAAATACAGAGAAAGGGGAAATCAAAACGTAAAACGAGCCTCGCGTGGCCTAATGGACTATGAATTATTCCTGCGGTTCCGATTGACTAACTCCCCTGTTAGCACCTAACTGTTGATCTATTGTCACAGTTCGGCAATATCCGGGTCTTGAATGGTCGTCACGCATGCTGCGGGTCACGTGGGGTTTATGTCTCATCACGTGACTCAGATGTTTATCTGGTGAGTCCTTTTAATGATGAGGAAATCATGATGTGTCTTGAGAACTATAATGGAAAGGGAGTGGCAACTCATCAATAACATGTATGGAAGTCTGTTTACAATCATAGTGCTTTTCATGGACTTAAGAAGTATTCAATGATGGTATAGGCCTATATAAGTACGCGTTTATATTGTTTATGAAGAGTTTGTCTAGAACGGAGAAGGGGGTAGACTACGAGCCTGTACCAGAAATGTATCCAATTCTTTTTTGAAAATGAGAATGAGTGTTTGGTGTTTTACGCCATACCAACAGCCAGGGTCATTTTCACAACAAAAACAAGTTGGGACGAATTCTGTCTTTGATCAAATCTATGAGATGAAGGTGACAGGGTGGGCAAACAGCAGGGGATGAAAATCGTTTTTACTGTACCTCATCCCGTAGTGAACCCAGCACCAACTGGGAATTGAACCCAAAGAACAACTTGGTCAGTGCTGGATCCCCCCTATTATTGCCTTGTACGATCAACAGGGGCTATATACTGGGGCCCTATACTTCCCTGGAAAAAGTGTATGATGTTGTATGGGTTCCAGCACATCTTGACAAATGAAGTTACATGAAAATGAAATATTTAGTATTTTAAACAAAAACATGACATCAAAAAAAAAATAAATCAGCTGCAACAAGGTCAATGGAAGGTGATGATTATGAGTTATAAAATCTTTTAAGTGGACCGAAAGGAATGTAAAGTTGGTTATGGATCAAGCAACTTAAATACTCCCACAAGGGACGATTGTACATGAACATTCGGACATTTTGTTCTGGGATTTATCCATGTATAATACTGAACAGAGAACCTAGTATATAGGCCCACATGTAAGCCTGCTTATAGGCTTAGATCTGCCGACGCGATCCCCGGCCTTAAGGGCTCAAGTATACACAGCTCCTGCGGGTTTTACACTGAGGACGACACCTCTGTGGTTTTAAAGATCAATAGAGTGTAACTGAGAAGCTAACCACCAGGGCTCCACAAATCTCATCTCCTTTCAAACGTCTTTCACACGTATATAATCACGGGTGGCTCTGGGGCATTTTATAGCTGTGGGGAAGAGTGCTAGTCACATGTATTTCCCCTTGTAATTATTTTGTGATGATATATATCAGGTTTCCCCCTTGAGATTTTATGTTTGTTTTGTACATGTATACATGGTTTTGTATTTCAAATACAATTTTTACATCTACCTAGCTACTTTTTTTCTATATAGATATATACATTGAATTTATATAAGGATTTAATTCAATTGTAAACTGCTTGATATTGAGGCCCTTTAAGTATCCATTAGATAAATAATCAAATCTTTCCTTATGTAATTCTGCCATCTGAGAAAGGTGGGCAAATAGGCTGAGACGTAATAGGGGTAGCGGAGGTCAGGTGCGATTGGTGGGTATGGATGGAGACCCCTACTTTGGGGGGCGGGGGCACCCCGGGCCTGTCTGGACCCCCTACCTGGTGCCCCCAGCCTTCCCTTTGTACAGGCGCCCTCTGGTGGGAGGTGGGCAGACTAAGGTGAAGGGTCCTTGTACACACTGGAGTACAGACTCAAAGGGCCAGCCCAGCCAAGGCCCCCGCCTCACCGTCGCCCCTGTGTGGGGCTCGAGAAGGCGGGGTTTCTCGTTGTAAAAAGGGGCGGATCCAGCGATATTTTAAAAGGGGCGTAGGGGCGACCTATTGTAAAAACTGCCGTCGAATCCTCCGGTGCAGAATATTTTATTTGAAACTTTTTTTTTTCAAAAAAAGGGGAGACGCCTCCCCCCCCAAAAAAAACCCCAAAAAAACAACAACAAAAACAACAACGTTAAGTTTAGGAGGTAGGTTTCAACTTCTGGGCGACTTCAACGAAAGCTCGGAATGAGCCTATTCCTTTTATTTAAAAGTAGGGTCTGTGCTGTATTATCCCTCATTTGAAAAAGTAACCATGTTGGCCTGTCGATTTCAGGGGTCTAGATCTGCACGAATCCTTTGGCTAACCTCCATAAGTCATCAGTAACTTTGTACACACGCCTTAACTGGGTAAATTCTCGTCGCTCTAAAGCCGTGAAAAAGGCGGCCACTGTGGGGCTATTGTGGTGTAGGAGAAAGGCCGCGCCAGCCAGTCGCCGAGGCCGACTGAGGGGGATTGACATGACATGGTGGGGTGGGAACTCCTGGGCTGATATGTACACCACAGGTAGTGGGGACAGAAGGGACGGATACAGGACAGAAAAGAGGGTGGGGACAGCCCTGGACTCTGGACATGGAAAGGTAGTGGCCAGGGGTTGGTGTGAGTGCTGGGGGGGGGGGGGGGGGGGGCTGGACATGGGGAGATATAGGCCGGGGTATAGGGTTGAGGGGATTGACATGACATTGTGGGGTGGTGGAACTACAGGGGTACCTCCTGGGCTGATATGTACACCACAGGTAGTTGGGCAGGATGCAGGACAGAAAAGAGGGTGGGGGCAGCCCTGGACGTGGAAGGGTAGGGTTGAGGGGTGGGTGGGGCAGGGCATGGAGATGCAGGGGCAGGTAACACTGGACATGGAAAGGAAGGTGCGAAGGGCCTGGGAGGTGGAAGACCAGGACATGAACAGGTAGGGATAAAGGGGCAGTTATTTTGCTGGTTCCCAATGTTATCCCTTATTCATAACACTGATATATGGTTTGATGTACCAACATTTACCTCAACATACCTTGTTGACACTCATTGCCTGACTCAGAAATTGTATTCAATAGTTATAAAACTAAACAGGTTGGGCTTGGGTAATAGAATCGAAGCAATACCATATTAATAAGATATAAACAGGAACGGAAATAAGGGGGGGGGACCCTTTTTTGACCATATCGATTTCTTTTATGTAAAATTGATAACTTAAGTGTCTTTGCAGTTTGCTATGTACCAGTATGTGTTGACAACCAAATAATCTTATGCCTGTTCAACCAAATTGCTTTTACTCTAATTGTAAATATCTCCTCACCTTATACAATATACCTTCCTGTAATATCCCGAAAACCAGGGGAAACCTTGATGGATGTTATGAAATAAAACCCATAAAAATTCGAGCTACTGGATGGGGCGCTTGATTGCGGGGGGGGGGGGGGGGGGCAGGTCCCAATGTCGTATGTCAAATTTAAGAAACATCCATGTCACCCTGTCAAATTTAAGAATTAGCCCTGTCCCATGTCACCAAGCCCAAAAAGGGCTATATCGCCGTGTAGAATTCAAATTTTAGGGTCTAAGGACATTCTCCTTCTTAGTTAGGATCTCAACCAATGGCCCCCTCGAAAGACAATACCTTTTCACTCATGCATATGTGGCTATTGACAATCACAAAATTAAAACGTATATGGAACTCCCTGAAATAAGGCCTAAACTCCTCAATCGGTGACTTTCTATCCCCACATTACTCCCGCGTAGTAATACATTTAAAAGTCTCCGGCGTCCGTCTGCGCGTCTCTGTTTACCACCCTGACGCCGACGACCGGTCGCAGACGCCGGGGCCGCGTCTCCCCGGCGTCTTTATTTTCTTGTGTCGGCTGCTTCCATCGCTCACGCCCCCTGGCGGCTCGTTTAGCCATCACCACCCATTAGTCCTGCCTCTTGGGTGTAAACTGGGCGCAAATTATTTCGGCACGAGATCGACGTTAAGCTGTAATTAATGAGCGCCGCGGCTCCCGGTCGTCTGCGCGCCGGTTTCCCGCCCTCTTCGACACCGGCAGACGACATTTGGAACGCGGCGACGTCTTCAGGGCCGTTCAGACGTCGGGACTTGACGGAGTTGTGATCTGACTGGGTGAGGATGTGCGACGACGTACGCGTTATGTGAATTCCTCCAGGCTCTTTCAAAATTGAACAGGATATAATTGCATTCAATTTCATGCATATAGGATCAGTGGCCGTTCCAGGGGGGACCCTGCTTTTATTAGACATAGCCCATTCAATACATACGTGTTTTCCAAGGGATAAAATAATTAATTGTTAGTATTTTTAAGATTGAGTCTTCTTCCTCCTACTCAGACGTATTCAATCTCCTTATGTGGCCGGGCCGACGTCACGATTTAAGGGCAGTCGGACTACATAGATGTATACATCCATCCTAGTCATATAACCCACTGTTTATCCCCCTACGACATATATACGCTTAGTCTCCTAATATGAACAGGCCCAGGTTCAGGGGCGTAGACATATACGTACGACCCTGTGTTTTACCCCATCCCCGACGATTTATATACTTGCCCGGTTCAGGGGCGGCGGGGAACATGTCGCCCCACCTGTCGGCGGGTCGGCGCAACGTCCGGAGTGACTTCTAATCGTCCGCGCGGACCCTCTCCACGGCTTGGCTAGTTGGTGGGGCCTCACTCAGCACTTCTGATATACTCAAAGTTTACTAATTCTGATACCCTATGAAAGTTTCTTTGTGGAACAATCCGTATGGAGTATCAGAAACTGTATTGGGAAAAGATGCTTTTATGAGACGCGAGAAATCTATAAACGGTAAATTGTCGTTGATATAATCACTAGTTTTAAGAGCGCTTTTATATAGTTAATTGTTTTTCAATTTATGTTATAATTAAATGTTTTTCATTAGATAATCATATCATAATTATGTATATATACACCGCAGTTTAGTTAATCATATGAGTTTCCGGCGTGAGTGTGTTTGAATAGTAAATGTGAATTAATGTACATATCACCTCGTATGAAGTGCTCTTAAAGGTCTACTGACGTCGTACTCGGTCTGGTTCTCAAAAAGACTGGCGCCAGGCTTGCCGACAGTAGTACCCGTTACAAAAGAGGAAGGCTCCGGTCCCTTTAAGAACGAGTATTTATACATAGTCCACACATATTGCCGAGACGCACTTAGATATTAAAAAGGATCCTTTTCTACCACACACCTCACTCACAGCACGTGGCCGCGGACGCCAGCGTCCCCCCAGCGTCCCCCCAGCGTCTCTCCAGCGTCTCCGACCTGTTGTCATGGCTTCAGCCAATCACCAGTCGTCTTACATCCCGTCATGGAGCGGACAGCAATCGTTTTACACCTGATTAAAAGTGGTGGGAAAGAGGAAGACGAACACTGGTCAGAGGAGAAAGATGGGATTGGTAGTATAGTTTAGAGGATGTGGACTGATGAAAAAGAAATAAAAAAGTTGAGATGAAAGAAAAGGCTTTCCGGCCTGTCTCTCCCCTTGCGCTCCGAGGTATCATAAGTATACAATACAAGGCTTAATCCTATATCTGATTGCCGGAAACCGGCTTCCAAAAGTGTACTCGAGGTCATATTGTGGCGATCGGGGAAAAAAGAAGAGATCTTTTGCGGGTGGGAGGGATGGGTATTAGGACATGAAACCTCTTTGTTTTTCTCAAAATATTCTGTATTTGCGTTTCGTAGTTTGTGGGAATACAAATGCCAAGGTTTGGCACTTTTGTGGACAGGTTAACAGGTTTGTGTATTGGGGAAAGACAAAACATATGAGGAAGGTGTAAAAATGTCTCCATTCACTCAAGTCGGTGGATACATGTCAGGGGAAGCAGTGACGTCTTCATTCAGTGCTTGTGGGTGCATGGGGGTATTATAGTAGACGTGTATCCATACGACCCTCGGCCAATCAGAGGCCACCCTGACATCCCGACACAGGCCCCTCCCCTTCACGGCCCGAGAAGGTGGAATTGGGGGGGGGGGGGGGGGGGGGGGGACACTTACTTCCAAACTCACACTGAGCTGTTTTTCTTAAATTACCTGGGCTGAAGGGGGCAATAATGACTGCGTTGCGATAGTCCCTTTTCATTAGTGCTGCCACCTGTGAGGTATTTGGGCCGAACCTGTGTGTTTTTGGATACAATAATGGATTCATATGGGCCTTGACTAAAAGGTTGGGATCAAGAGGTCTATGGAAGTCCACTGCGCAGCCTCGCGAAAAGGGTGTATAATGGATAAAATATCGAATATACAACAATGTACTTCTGCTAAAGAGATCCACATGCGATTAAAAAATTTTTTTTTTTTAACTTTTATTTATTCATTAAACCTTTTTTTTTGGGGGGGGGGGGGAGAGGGGAGGGGTCCTAATACTCCCATTTTTGGTGGGGACTTGGCATAGAGAAAAAAACATTGTGCGTATGTGTTCAAATGCGCACAGTGTTAGTACCTAAATAGTCTATATGTGGACCCCCCACTTTTGAAATCCTATTTCCGCCCCTATGCTACTACCTACCTGGATGGTTGAACAATGGATGTGGATGGTAAAAATGTTCCCACGGACAGATAGAGAGTGGGCTATCTCCGAGATTTCCTGTAGTAACCTTCAGCAGATACATAAACCTACTCATGAGCCTACTCATGTATTAAGTGGATGGTTTTTGACCAAGTGTGGATGAGACAGTTACTTGGCTGCTTAGAATATAAGGGGTACTCATACAGTTAAGAGTAGGAAAGAGTAATAATTTGGGCAAGTTAGGTCCATTAAAAAGCAACACAGGAAAGGAAACACTCAAAACAAGAGCCATGTAGCAGGGCCTAAAGAACCACTTAATCTCAAGTACATCCCAAGAGGTATCAGGGGAAATTTAGTGGCATTAAGTGACTTTTTTCACAAATTCCCTCAGATTTTGTAGGAGCCTCCGGGCCCCCAGTGCCCCCCCCCCCCCGTCCACCAGGTAGGCATGGTGGGGACTATAGACGTTAGTATAGACATGATGGGGAGTATCCCCTCCTTAACCAAGAGTCTCCTTGTCCTCCTCCTTCCCTCCTCCAGTCCCGTGAGAGGTTTCCCCTGGCTGGTCGACTCTGTATGGATCTTACATTTCGGCCCATGCGCCGTGTAGCTTAAGTTAGACGGGGCGGACAGTGTGACGCCAAGCTTGGCGCCACCGCTCGCCGAGCCCCCCTCTCCCCTCTACTCCCCTCTCCTGTACCTACCCACCCAGCCCCCTACAGCTACCGGTGGTAGAAGCTCTCCACGGTAAAAGACAGGTCCTACCTACATGTTCACTGCTGTGGGGACCTTGTAAAAGTTCACACGGACTTTGGACACACTGCTGAACGACGCCAATATACTAAAGGAATAGCTAGTAACTTATCAGCCTTTAATACTGGATTACAGGGATTATTTGCATGGCTGTTTATGTATGTAAATTATCCCCAGGATTTCAGTCATCCCCTAGACAGGGTTGAGTGATGTGTTGACCATACCCCCTCTCTCAGGTCTCCACCAATGAGAAGCCGTCCTCAGACGGGAGGCATCACTCTCCAGCCTCCCAGCACATAACAGGTCTGTTTGGTTACACAGTCGGCCACTGATGGCACGTCTTCGACTTCTTCCTGGATTTAACAACTCTCTCACAGGGACAAAAACCTGTAAAGACCCGGTGGGCCGTCCCGCGACTGAGAGTTTACAAACCACCATGCGGGGATGAGGGTCAGGATATAGAGTGAGCAACGAGAGGGAAGAAAGTCACAGTTCAACCTGGATATATCTATGTAACTAAAATTACACGACAATGGATGGTTAAATGTTACTCAAGAGATTACTACTGTCAATATAAATTCTACGTTCACGTGGATTTGGTGATATTGTGAATGAAACAAAACAACAGTCAGGATCTAAGTGATTGTGACCTCTCGGTGAAACTTTACTTCAAAGGAGAACTTGAGTCGGACTCTTCACCCTGGGAGTAACCTAAACCATTGAAGCACACAAACACACACCTCCCAAAAAGCTCAAACTGGCGCGGTCGTACTTGGATAATAATTAGTCGCTGGCGACAGTGTGGGGAGACCACAACAATTGGTCGCGACGTCTACAAGTCGCGTCGCCGAGAAACACCAACTCAGCAAAGTTTTCAAATCGCCCCCTAGTCGACCCTGTCAGGGTGGCGCGGAGAGGTAAGCCTAAACTGGCGAGATAAGCCTGGGGAGATATAGGCCTGCCGACAGATCGGCCGGGGAAGGGCGGGGTCTGCTGTCGGCG
Organism: Lepidonotus clava; assembly: GCA_936440205.1. Classification (NCBI taxonomy): domain Eukaryota; kingdom Metazoa; phylum Annelida; class Polychaeta; order Phyllodocida; family Polynoidae; genus Lepidonotus; species Lepidonotus clava. The sequence continues at coordinate 55,989,117 of OW387135.1, read as the reverse complement.
TCGGGGGTAGGTAGGAGTTAATGGTATAATAAGGCCGGAGAAATAACCGGGTTCACGTTACAAATGCCCTGTCTGTCGCCAGTCTCAGCCAGCAACTGGCTCGAGAGCGGTAATTATTGGTTTATCCCAGCCAGCCTGCGATGTAGCAGAAATGTTCTGCAACCATACTTTTTTTTAGTCAGGTTGTTACTTACTAAGATGGCATGTAATGATGTCATTGATGGTGAGGTTGAAACCTCACAAAATCAGAATGTTATTATAACATTGTTTTTTGGTGAGGTTAGGACGAAACCAAAACAGAACGTTATAAGAACATTCTGTTTGGGTTGAAGAACATAACCAGAACATTGTTATAATGTCACAGTGCAATGTCATGGGAATACGTTGCAGTGACGTCATTAAAAGAATGTAACAAGAACCAAATAGAGAACCAACCAGAATGTTTCTGCAACATTATAATAACATCGCATCCTTGGCTGGGTTATTCAGTGAACTTCTTCTAGTATACCCTTTTAGACTCAGTTTTTTCTACTCTTGTATCAGTGAACTATTTTATAGCGCAACATGTTTTGTCTTGGTAATTATATACTGTAAAGTTCTGGTGTGATTTGTGCTTGTATCTTTTTTACTTCTGCACTATATGTCTTTTGTGTTTTGGCCTGTCAGCTCTTCTTTCCTCTCTGCAACTGAATTGCTATTTAATACAATGTTTCACTATACACATTCCGTTTAGGGGCTCCTCTCGTACTTTGTCCTTTTTACTTACAACTTTTGCCTCTTGATTTTCAATTTTCAATGAACACGAGGAAAAGACTTTCAATTTTAATTGGCAGAAAAATATGTTATTTAGATTGTTTAACATGAAAGACATCAGAGAATAATAGCATATTCGTCATATATAACCCCTTTCTCATTTGCACCAAGTATTTCTAGGTATTCTTACAACGCACAGAGAAATTCTTGATCCTAATCCAAGTTGACATTGAGTACCGGAAACGACATACACTATTCCGTCACACTTATGTCAAGTTGGGGCCCCTGTTACCAAATTGGTCAAAGGGAAGGTGCGTATTTTCTCGCTCAATGAGAGGGGAGTCTAAAAATACCCCCAGTGGTGTACATGGGGGAGCCCTATGTCGCATGTCGAATTTGAGAAATGGGAATGACTCTATATTTGTATTTTCCATGTTGATTAAAAAAAAAAAAAAAACTCTCAAAAAATGTCGCATGTTGAATTCTGAAGGACCGCCATTTCATGTAAATCTCTCCTGTCAGTGAGGTCAATGTCGAATTTAAGAAATTGTCGCCCTGTCGATTTTAAGGGTCTACATACATACCCCCTACACTCCCCCCCCCCCCCCCCCCCTTGGGCGCCGTCACGGTGGTTGGAGAGTGTAGAGTGGAGGGGATTGGCGCCGTCACGGTGGGTGGAGAGTGGAGAGGATTGGCGCCCTTGGTGGCGCCATGCCTCCCCGCCCCCCTCCACCCCACACAAACACCTGAATTGTGTTTGGAGACGGAGGGCATGGAGAGTGACAAGTGGGCATGTGACAGAGGCGGCTTACCGTGTGGGGTTCTGGTATAAAGTGTGTGTTATTTGGTCGGAGATTGTATGTTATTCTACTTAGGTGCTTATTGAAGGTATGCTCCCTGTATGTGTGTGCATATATGTACAAGTACGTACTTCATGTCCTATACATGAGTTTATGTATGTTAGGTCCATTTACACGAATTCACAACCTATAGGTAGCAGTTATTACTGGGGACGGCTAGGAAGTATGTATATTGAAATCTGCAAATAAGACCTACAGGCAATTATTGTAATAGTATGTTAATTAATTGACTGGATTAGGGCTGCTGCATGGTTTACGTATTGAGAATGTTTGTTTTCCAAGAACTACTTTTGTTCATAACACCTACCTACTTATGATTCGGTACACTCAGTGGCCCCTAAAAAGTGGTAATTGCACAAGTCTAAAGCTCATTAATGTGGCAAAAAGGCCACTGAAAAGGGCACCAAAAAGGGCACCAAAAAGGGCGCCCAAAAGGGAACCAAATCGGCACCAAATATGGCACCAAAAAGAGCACCAAAATGTCACAGAAAGGGAACCAAAAAGGGCACTATCAAACTAATAAAAATGTCTGTGATTTTCTTTCTCTTATATATTGGATCTGAAGAAGTTGCAAAATTTGAAAGACATCATCTTCACACGTATTTGCCCGAAATCCCCGTGAACTTAAGTTGTTTTTAAAATCACTTTCACTATCAAACTAATAAAAATGTCTGTGATTTTCTTTCTCTTATATATTGGATCTGAAGAAGTTGCAAAATTTGAAAGACATCATCTTCACACGTATTTGCCCGAAATCCCCGTGAACTTAAGTTGTTTTTAAAATCACTTTAATTTTCTCTGGTGTCTTTATGTTCACAGAAGTAAGTACGTTGGCGACACTGGGGTTACACGGTGTAGTAAAAACGCTGTAACGAGCCTAATGATCTGGCTAATAAGAGGCGGAAGTAGTGAAAGTTATTAGTGACATATTTAACCCAGATCTCTCCGCGGTTAACACTCGACATTGTACGCGTGCCAATACGCGTACTTCATTATAGTAAGTACAGACACGATCTCGGCTCTATTTACCCCTATTGTTAACGGCCCTCAGAGATAATGTATACCTTTGACCGAACGTGCCTTTTTCTGTTTGTTCAACTCCTTGGCTTGTATTCCAGAACGATATAGTAGCAAACACTACTAAATAGATTGAGAGGAAATGAAAAGTGAAGAATGGTGACTGAACATGTTCTTTACTGACGAGATCAAATAGAGTATGTCCGTCTGGCCCTTTAAGAATTTACAGGTGGTTTTATATAATGTAATGTATTAGTTTTTCTGAATATCATTTAAGAGGACATTGATACAAGTTAAATATTTACAGGGCTTTCTTCTGTGAAGCTACAGCTAAGTATAGCATACACACACACACACACACACACACACACACACACACACACACACACACACACACACACACACACACACATATATATATACATGTATATATATACAGATATATATATAACGGGTAAAGTGTGGTAAAGTATATCCATTTTACCCGTTATTCTTGGTGTCTTAATGTTTTGTATGAAACTAAGTTTAGTTTTTACCAAGTTCTTGCCCCCTTTTGCTATCTACATGTCCTTAAAAAGAAACGTTTTATTTGCAATAAACAACACTGTCTCTCCTAGTTTACAATACTATGTACATATATATATATATATATATATACATACTATTTGTACTAACTTTTAATTCATCCTAAATAAAACCACTATCTGTCCACCACTTTCAGCGTTGAGTTTGATAAAGTTAAAACTATTATATATATATATATATATATAGTATGTAGTTTTGACGTTTGATAATCGTACACCAGACTGTCAGAATCCCGCCTCCGCTCCCCGAGACTCCCCAACCGCCCGCGGCGGGTAATAAACACCCTGATGAAATGATACAATACTTCACAAATTGTCTTAATTTCCTCCCGGTATAAGGGGGAGGGGAACGCAGGGGAAACAATGCAGGGACGCTGGGCGTTCTGGGCGCCTTGATTCCACCCCGGCTGGGGAGGTATGCTGCTCCGCTGTGAGGCTGAATGACGCGCTCAGGGGGCCAGGTCAAAAGTCGGCTGGTCTCTGAGAAATGTCGTCTGCTCAGCAAAATGACAACATTTTGTGTAAACATGATGGAATTTATGAATGGCGTTTTATTTTTGTAATGTTGATGGACATACATTATAGGACTGCCTGCATATATATGCGAAATAGTCAATGAAACTGTATGTTTCATTGATACATTTTTATGTAAACATGATGTTATTTATGAACTCATAAGTGCACCTGTCTAACAAAATTGCTCTATAATGGTATTTTATATCGTTTTTGCAGTTATTTTATATTAGATCTTTGATAATTTTATCATACGGAATTGCAAAATAGTCTATATATTTCCGTGATTTTTTAAATTATAAATCAAGGTTTTAATAAGTCAAGAGTAGATCCACCCAATCTTATCATTTAGTGAAGTCGTGACAGAAGTAATTAGGTAAGCATACAAAGTCTTGTTTCGGTTATAAATGTATCGATTGAAGTTCATGCCACTACCTTCACTACATAGGGCATTATCTGAGGCGTTCCACACCTATGAGAGCAACTAAGTCGCGATAAATTATCCAAAACAAATACGGACCTTGACGACCAGTAGCCATAACAGTAATATCAAGTACTGCTGATGTAATGGAATAGTGGTCACTTCAAGGAAGGCCCTTAAGAATAATCCCAGAAATATCTCAAATTATGCTTATGGCCCTATAACACGTCATGACTTTGAGCTGCGATATCAGCGTGATATTATGACATAATAGAGAATTTGCATGAAGGAATGAAGGAATGATATACTAGGAGTGATATAATTGTTTGAAATGGGCAATTTGGAGTTTTTTTTACACATGTGTAACAAAGAATTTCGTCTTTAATGTGTGTAATTTCTCTGCGACATCATCATATTGCAGCTCATCTCGTGTAGTGTAATACCACCTAAAAGGCCCGAATACACTACACAACTTGACATGCAATATGACGATCTTACAAAGAAATCACACCTACTAGAGGGGCCCTTGATGGGGGGGGGGGGGGGGTCCCAATGTCGCCCTGTCTAATCCAAGAACTATCTATTGCGCCCTGCCGAATTTAAGAACCATCCATTGTGCCCTGTCAAATTTAATTAATAGCCCTGTCCCATGTCACCAAGCCCAAAAAGGGCCATGTCGCCCTGTCGAATTTAGGGGTCTATAGGGCCATACTAGAGACAAAACTCTACTTCAAACAATTATATCGCTCCTGCTCGAGAACTTTCTGAAATCATACCGATATCACTCCTCAAAGTCGTGTAGTGTAATAGGGCCTTCACATAAGCACATCTAGCTACAATAAGGGACCCTTTCCAAGAAGGCTTCTGGGTGAGATTGACACCGACTTCCGTAGGGAGAAGCCCTTTATTAAATCACCAGCGTCAGACCTAAGGTAATATACTCAGAACACGGGGGGATCCCCGGTAGGCTCTCTAAGGGATCTTCAACTATACAGAAGTTGCACTCAGAGATTGAGGAGGTCTAGAGAACTGCCGACCAAGTACAAACTTTCTGGTATGTATTTAATGGGACTCTCTGAGCATGGGGGAATTCCTGAACCCTTTCTTCTCTCCTCGTCCCTCTCCCCGTCTGCAATAGTCGTCAGACGCACGACATAAGTTGGGGAATTTGAAAATCATCCATTTTGATTTGAGCTACTGAGGGTTCTATCTATCTGGATTAAATGCTCTTGAAATGCGCCACCTTGGCCATATTACCGAGCCTCTTGATTTGTTTTTGATCTAACTTTGACTCGTTTTAAAAATCAAACGCAATGACAAGGATTCAAAGAATTGATCTATGAATCCTACTTTATTATAGAATGTACAGCATGTAAACCCATCATGTGTATAATGTAATACGCTTCTACCACCATTGCAATCATTTTTCAAGTTTAGAATAAAGTCACGAATCCACTGCCCGACAGTTGAGTTGAGTTGAGTTGCGCTTATAGTCCTACAGTGAAGCCGGGGTTGTGACTGGAGTCGAAGCCTTTCGCTAAGACTGGATTGTTGGGTCATATAGCTATAGCTTTTGAGATGTTGAATATGTGCGATTGGATTATCATGTCTTAGGGTCGTGTACCCATGATAGTGTATATCAATGATATGATATAGTTGGGACCATTGATACTGCAGCCAGGTAGAGTTTACATTTCTTTACTGCGATCAGACAGTTAAGCCCCATACCCACTAGGCGAATTTTACACAGTCGGAAAACTCATCGGTGCTAAAATCAGCTGATTCACCTGTTAGCAAGGAGTCCCTGTAGACTCCTTGCTGTTAGTATGGTATATTGGAACGTGCATGTTTGATCTGAATTGCCGCTAAAATTGACTGATTCTACCCCAATATAGAATCGGCCGATTTTAGCACCGATTTGTCAGCCAACTGTGTAAAAATGTCCTCGTGGGTATAGGGCTTTAGAGATGCAAGCACCACCATGCTCTATGAGAGTCGAGTTGGGTTCAGTTGGTCAGTGGAGCCAGAGCTTAAAGCCCATTTCTCAGGCCAAGCATTGAGTCGACAGTCTGACGCCCCTCCCTACCCCCTACCACTTAATTCACGTATCCGGCAAAGGGCGGCGATAATAGGGGACTTACTAAACGTTTGATTGAGACACAGATGGTGAGATTAGATGGAGAGGCCAGCCTGTCAAGATGGGAAGATCTAATCACTCCAAATCGCTTCTCCATCTAAAGAGCAATACCGTCTAGCCTTCGTCTGAATCCCAATTGCTTTTACTAAAGGGTCGCTAGACAAACTGCAGACTTTAAGACGTTTGGTCCAAGCCTAGCTATACATGGAACTAAAACACTTCAAAGGGGTTATTTCATGTAAACATCTTCGGAGTTACCTCTGGTTTTCGGATGTAACATAGAAAAACATTTACAAAGTAACATAGGCCTATATGTATGATATTAGTTGACATTAATTCTTTATACTATCATCAGAAGAGGTCACATATAATTATCTCTATTAGATGATATCTTGACATTCAAATCAATAGATCTACATATACATTATGTAATTGCTTCAATTTAGTAGCAAAGATGGCTCGATTTTGAGAGTACTTTATATTATCAATCAGTAAATTCCATAACACATGCCATTACAAGATTATATCAGGGATATAGGCCTATATGATTACCTATTCAAGGACGCAACATCATGTCACAGCAATGCTTCCTCTTCCTTCATGTTACACTCCACCGAGTGAAATGATAATATGACAGTATATTGCTGGTTTCAAATAATTATTTAACATGTTATTTAGGTTTCAATAACGCCTAGCTCCACAAAACATTTAAGTCAGAAAGACCATAAGTGTCCGAAGTTCAGTTGAAAAATAATGTTGGGCCCAAGTGGCTTATTTCAACTCTATCGTCAAGTAGTCTAGTGACATAATCAAAACACAACGGAAATATATACATGTCATTAAGTGAAGTATCCGATGCGTTATACAGTACATTAATATGGTATTGAGGTATGGGAAGTTGGCTGATGATCAGAAGTGGCTCTTACCGACGAATATTCCGACGAATATTCCACCATGTTGCTTCTTTTTTGAAACCCTTTCGTTCTAAAGTTTATAAAAATGGATAGGATAAGGTGCTGTTTCATATTAACTTATAACTAAGGCCTAAAACATATTTAAATATTCTAGATCCAATGCTCTCTTTAATAAAGTAAAATAATGATGTTTTGTAGAGTGGCTTCACAGACTAGTTCCGGTCATAAGCAATGTACTTCCGGTTCTCTGATTGGCTGAAACGGGACCCTCATATGCCATATTATATGGCAACAGCTCAAATGGCGTAACAGCTCAAATGTCATATAAACGGTTCTTCATCATTGATTCCCTCTTCTGTCAAAGGACTAAGTGCTAAGTACCTAGCTGAGGTTGCCCCATCACCCATGAATGCATCACCTCTGGTGGCCCACCCCTCAGAGCGGCCTGAGACATTGGTATAGTTTAAACAGTAAAACACAGACTTAGTGAGCTTTAATGCACGGGGTCTGACGTGTTGAGTAGGACGTCCAGACCACCCGAAATATGGCCATGTCGGGATCCATTATTGGAGACGGTGGGATGTGTTCAACATCAGCCCCAAAGTGCGTAGGGTCTTAGGGGGGGGGGGGGGGGCACTTGGGTCTTGAAAGGGTACTCAATGTGAAAATGACCTGCAAAGGGACAGTAGTGAATGTCAAAGATTGAGGAATGGCCAACCACTTTTTAGGCTGAAAAGGGTGTTGGTGAACTACATCAATATAACATTTGAGAGGGAATATCTTGAAACTTAGCCTTATTGTTTATTTCCAAAATACACTATAGAAACTGTATCTGCAATTTTGGTGATTTTTGTATAATTCGTAGTACTGAGGCACTGATTTGAAGGGGCTAGGGTTGATCTGTATCCCCCAAGATAAGGAGGTGGGGGCGTCAACTAAAATTCAGGAGCAGTCAGTCATAAAAGGTAGGGGCAGTAGATATACGCAGTGGGCTATATTAACTTTCAAAGTGTCAGTGCCCCCCCCCCCCCCCCCCAACGGAGGTTCTCCACGCATGGCTCCAGAAAACTACGTATCCAAGCAGATATTCGGTAAAACGCCTCATCTAGTCTAATGACGGAGTTTGGCGCGACGCGACTCCTAGCGGCAGACGTGTGTAACTGTCGGCAGGGGGTCTATCGGTGTAGGCTGGGGGACGGGACGTCTGGTCTCTTAGGTCCTCTAACTGTGGGTGTCTCCGGGGCTGTCGTAATGAATACAGTGCTGCACCTGAGACAAAACCCATGGAGTAAGAGCTGGGCCTTAGATTACAAGATATTGCAAAAATGTAGGACACAAAAGAAATAGTTTCAAATTGCAACCCATAGTGTTAATGAGGATGACTATAAACGTCATTAAAACAATTATTGGTATCACAATACTACTACATTTTTATACACATCTTTCTGTGCATAAGGTTATTTGGTCCAGAATAAAACTACATAGAATTGGTAAACAGAATATAGTATTAAAAAGGGTCTCGAGGATTAAAGTATGCCTGATGGTTACATTTCTTATGAAACAAATCTTAAAAGCCAAGGGGAGTCCATACCTTTCGACCGAGATTAGATGTTGTTGTGAAAACTTCCAAGACAAACATTCAATTTTCCAATTACCAAATGACATTCCCTTTCAATTATCTGGAAAAATAAGGCACCCCTTTAAAGAACCCTACCTACGCAGTTGGCATATACTACTTGAAGGGAGCCAAATGTAATGTTTGGTCAACATTTGTAATCTCTGGAAAAGTAACAAAATGCATTCTATGAGTCTAGTCCATGCATGTGGTAAAATGAAAACTGTGAAAACTGAAACAAGCCTCATGACAGAATGATTGCAGTCCAGCAAAGATGGTTTTGCTTATAGATGCTGCTCACTTCAAACAGAGATGTCAGCTCACATTGAATTGAAGCTTGAAGTAAAGCTTAAGCATCTTGTACGAACCTTTTAAATTTCTATATTCATTTCAGTTTGTAATTTCTTTGGGTCAAATAAACACTATTAATTCTCACACAATCAATCACAAAGTATTACTATCATAGCAAATCAAAATTTCAGGTTAGCATTTTGTATGTGATATGAACCAGGTAGAGCCATGTAGTGTTGAACTCGTCTGATTCTAGACGTTTTCTTTATAGAATTCTATTTTTTTTGTGTGTGCATAAACATCAGAGTTACCTCTGTTTTCAGTTCATTACAAAAGCAAAAAAAAGTGACTTACATATCATATGTAAGGGAATCACCTTCAATAGACTACTGTACCTCTGTCGTTGACACGTCCAATCTTCTTCACCCATCACTGGGGTCTTTACCATGGGTTGTAGTCACCAGATTCTCCCTAGCACGGATGGCCAGGTTCTCGAGTTTAACCTGCAGGTTAGCCTAAAACAGGGTGCATGCTCGGTAATTTTTCGACAAAACTAAAGGCTTTAGTATATACATTTTCATTTAGTGTATCATTATTTAAAGATAAACATTGTGGAATCTAGCAATCAATATTTTTAAAATGTGTATCCGTATACATTTATTATTCTCTAAGTTGTTTGAAAAATCATTCATTACGGAACGATATATAGATAATAATTATTTGCTTATTTTCTAGTGATTTGCAGGGGGTTTCGTCTACAAAATCAGTCCAATATAGCCTGCAGGTGCATAAGATACTGGAAATCAGCTATCCGTGGTAGGGGGAATTGGTCAAGCACTAACAAGCTGAGGGCCTACCCCTTAAAGGTCGCGTGCGGGGGTTGGGGGTGGTAAGTATAGGTTTACTCTCCATGGCTTACCTGAGACAGGTTGTGGGTTTGCGGTTAGGGTTCAGGTGAGAAGAGGCACTGACTTGTTGAGTAGAGTCTGGCAGAAGGTGTGAACGGCCAACGCGTTGGACGCAGTTTGTGACGTCACGCAGGTGTCACTCACCCGGGTGACGTCATCAGGGTATGTATAGTGCGGGCGGTGACCACCAGGGGGCCACAGGGGGCGGGGTGATAGGGGTCGGGGCGGGCGGAGGGCGGAGAAGGGAACCTGCATCAGGGGAACTATCTACCAATGTCTATCAGTCCGACAGGGAGTGGGGAGAGAGTTACAGAGAGTGGAAAGAGATACATGTATATGCATAGGGCGAAGAGATACAACTAACACATAGGTAAGTGCTTTAAGAATTATATAGTCCACAGAAGATTGTCTAGGCACTTATGATCAAATTGACATCTCAATTTACTCATCTTTTTTCCCTATTTGTCCTATGTGCCAAACAGAAATTTACCAGTGCAATTGCAGTTTAATACAGACATGATATACATTCTATGGATAGTCTGTAAGTGGTATGTTACTACCGTAGTTGGAGAACCATCGGGGTGGGCTACAGACGTTAATTTGGAGCACTAGATTACCCCACCCATACCCCCTACTCACGGGGCGCTCATCCGTGACGGATTGTAAGACTGGGCACACCCATGGGGATCATCCCCAGGTGTGGGGAAATGTTTTCTTTATAAAAAAAAACTTTAAAAAAGGGAACAAAAAGGTCCGTCTTCGGGGGCCACACGCATAACCCTTTAGTGAAATAACCGCTGTATGTGGCGACACAAGTGGAACTAGACAAGATAAGGACATCAACATAGGGGTAGGTTCACTGAGCAATGATCACATTTTGAGGTGAGATGGGGAGGATACGTTGTTATTTTGATTTTAGGCCATTTTAAAATGTGGCATACTCCAGGGTTGATCTATGGCTGGCATGAGAAAAAAACAAGCCTTTTCAAGACCGAAGTTTTGATATTTTCTTTTCTAAGTGACTTCTTTGTGTGTGTGTGTTTTCAGAGCAGACATGCAATATCACAGGTATCTACACAGTGAGTCTGGGGCTATTTTATATCAGTTTTGAACATCAAACAATCTTAGTAATCCATTTGATTATCCTAATGGGTGGAAGTGAAGGTTAGGGCATGTAGACAGGTACTGGGTGGAGGGGTGGGCTCGTTATTAAGTGTAGGAGAGACTTAACCTTTGACCCCCGTAGGAAGTCGATCCCATGTTCGCATGCCGTAAGCGCGTGCGCCGACGGTTACTTGAGACAAGTTAACTCGCCCTGAAAGATTGAGCGGTGTGTTTTCCGGTCGTGAGCCGAGCGTGTCCACGGAACGCCAATCGAACGTCAGCCTGCCACTGCGCACGCGCCGCCGGAAGAGGGATGGGTGCGAAACGCTGGCGGAACTGTGAAAAACTACACCCCAAAAAATGGTTTTAAGTTTTATGAATTTACCCCCTTTTCAAAGCTAAGTAACCTCGCTGTCTAACAGAGTGAAAAACTACACCCCAAAAAATGGTTTTAAGTTTTATGAATTTACCCCCTTTTCAAAGCTAAGTAACCTCGCTGTCTAACAGAGAGCATGATGTAAACGTATGTTTTTGTTATGAGTTAGGCAGAGGGCATACTGGGTTGGGTTCAGCGGAGATCTGAAGGTTTGTCCAGACAGACTGATGTATTGCAATTACTTGAAAATCAACTGTAATAGTTATTCTAGACATGTATATTCGCCCCCGACTGTGGTAGTCAAATTCAGTTAGTTGGGACAGATAATGAAGCAAATACAATTACATATACGCCCTCCTATAGATTTCACTTTTCTTTCAAAAGACCAATATGGCTCTTAGTCAATAGGTACAACTTTGGATGTTGCTTATCTCGTTATTGTCAGGAAATGGTATTAAGATGCTCCCTTCAAACATGATTTATAAGACAATGAGAATACATGAACTTTGAAAGTCTGGCTATTTTCACTGCAAAACACAAAGGGATCTTATATACAAAATATCATTAAATCTAATCAAATTAGGGGATATAAACCCTTTGGCGCACACCCAAAAGTCCAAAACTGTATGGCTTTCAAATTGGCCAAACAATTCCAAATTACCTCTTAATTGTCTATTTGTGTGACATGCAGTTTAGACGTTAGGGGATAGATTACCAGTCCATGACCACTATCTGAAACAATTTACTCGATTAGTGGGCTGATTTACGGTTTGTGTAGAGTGGAGGCGACGGGGCGCGTGGGGCGCGTGACACCGGGCAAATGGGGGGTGCACACGACGAGGGATACCATCTGTGGGGTAGAAAAAGAGAACTAAAATAAAAAAAACACAAAAAAAACCTGAAAAAAGGTACCACTTCCATGTGGAGCCATTGAAGTACATCTGTTTGTCACAAAATAACTATATTATTGACTTCCAAATCTAGGGATAGTGTTTCGTTTGGCGCGTTTTGTTGAGAACGTGAACAAGTGTTTTAAAGTGCGTCACCCGAATAACACTGGCACTTTTAAGGCCCGGTCACATATAGACTTTGTGCAGATAAGGTCACGTGATCACTTTTTGGTGATCACCACGTGGTGATCATAACCACGTGGCTGTGGAATTTATTCAAAATTCAAAATTCTACAGAGTGGGGATTGTTGAATGACTTGGTTTTAATCAAATGTAACAAAAATATTTGTTCTAAATGTTCAAAAATTGGTAATAATATTGATAATAAATTGATCACCAATATGGCGGCCAGCTATTTTTCTACGTTGTGACGTCATCTGCACAAGGTCTAAAATCAACTCAACAGTTGAGTTGAGTTGGGTCTCTGATAGTTTTGATATGTGACATAGGGTTAAAACTGGAGTTTTAGGTTTTCTCAAGACTGATCGGTCTGGTCTCTAATCTTGAGATGTTGAAGATTTAAAACTGGATAGTCTTGAGTCTTTAGCAGTCTTAAGACCCAGTCTCAATATGTGACCGGCCTTAAGACTGGATAGTCTCCAGTCTCAAGCAGTTTTAAGGCCCAGTCTCTATATGTGACATAGTTTAAGACTCAACTCAACTGTCTTGAGTCCATTATCCAATCATAAAGAGGCAAATAGACACACCTCTTTTTCCTACATATCATTGAGTTTATAGGCAGAGGAAAGAAGACACAAGACTATCCAGTCTTCATATGTGACCACTCATCATCTTTTCCTTAAGACTGGTTTGTCTGCAAGTGTTCAGTCTCAAGTCCTTAAGACTGTTGAGTTGAGTTCAGTCTCTATATGTGACCGGGCCTTTAGTGACCATGTAGCAGAGCTTGACTGAACCCCGGGGACTGAACCTAACAGGGACTATGTAGCAGATCTGTAGGAAGCAGTACAAATACAAAGCTCTGGCCACATAAAAAACGTATTTAAAACAATAGTTATGGATACTATTCTCATGCGCTTTCCTTCATTTATCTTTTTATGGAGGCGAAACATTGTTTTTGCAATGGCTGTAGTTGCTAGCGACTCCGAAGATCATGCATAGATCTCTTTTAGTTAGTAGTATGTCCATGTATAATGCGCAATGTCAATAGTCATCGCTTTTTAACAAAATCCAATGTTTTGTTTTGTTTTATTTTCAAAACACACACCTCCTCTCTACCCCTGACCACAGGCTCTCTGTCTAACCCTCACTCTCAGGGGCGTGGTTTTAATTTATTACATCCCAAAGGTCAATAAATGGCAATCACTTAGCCCTTCCTTCTTGAGAAGTCAAGGAATGTTCTTTAAGCGCTCGAGACGCCATGCCCCACACTTCACGGCCGATACCTTATATCTGCACTCGAGTCTATGGGGAGAGGGAGAGGGGAGAAGTGATGTACTTAAAGGGTCCCGACGCCCGCGCGTCTGCTTGTCTCAAGTGCTACTCTGTCGGATGAGTGCGGAAAAGTATTTCACACTTGGAGTAAAACAGATAAACCTCTCGGGAATAAGGCATCGAGTTACTTCACCCCTTCTCGTGGGTGGCTACCACTCTCTGTGGTTATTTATTGTCGGTGGGGGTGAGGTCGGGTGGTAAATCGCTGGTCCACTGATTGAAAGTTCGGCGGTTCGATTCCACTTTCCAGACATCTCATACATCATTTTCATGCATAATTTTATAATAGAGTGGTCTGTTACCGACGATGGATTGGTATCAAGATCTATAGAGTCGTTATTCCCTACCACCAAGGCCTTCTAGCACAGCCTGACTCTATTTGTTATAAATACAGACATACAGTGGCAAACTGTGTAGTAGTTGAACACCTTAGTACATGTATCCCCGAGCAAGAATATGATGTTATTATTACATTGCAGAACATTCTGTTTATGTTATTTTGATTTCACCCAAAAAGGTCATTAGAACTTAACATTGTGACATCACACTGTGACGTTATTGTAACATTCTTGTAATGTTCTTTCACATAATAATAACATAATTACAACATTCTTTATTAGTAAGGTCTCAACTTCACTAAACTATAATGTTATTATAACATTCTTTTTTTTTTAGTAAATCTCAACTTTACCTAAAATAATGTAAATGTTACATGAATATTGGGCAGGTTACAGACTAACCAAAAAAGTATGGTTGCAGAATGTGATTGTTATGTCGCTGCTTGCCTGAATGGGACCGTCCATTATATGCATGAAGGGGCTGTGGGTTTAGTGTAAAATTCTTGAAAATATGCGTACGTCCCTGTCAAAATCTTTTGGATACATTAAGCAAGGGGGGTCCATGAAAAAAGTGCCGGCCCCTATATAGATAACAGTAAGTACTTTGAATACTTTTTATTAGAAAATAAAAGATGGGTGCATAGTGTTTTGGAACATACAAGAATTTCAAGTGGGAATTCCCCCCCCCCCCCCAGTTATTTTTTTACGCCGGAGAGCCCCTCCCGGAAACGCCTCATTGGCCGTGGCTGAGAGTCATTATAGGGCTGGGGTCAGGTCCTGAGACCTCACTCAGACCCCAGCCCCCGCTTCTAGGAACGTTTCCTGGATGTTTCTAGGAAGCCCATGTTTCTATTGTACCAAGCAAACACGGGGCCGAGTGCCTAACAGTGTCCAGGTGGGGAAGGGTAGAGGGTGGGAGATAGGAGAGGATGTTAGTTAACTCTTGTAAAATTGTGATTCTAGGAAACTGTGATCAGTTTTAAAAAATACAGATGAGGAATGTTCAATTTGTATTGGCATCGTCATTTTGAAGATACACAGCGGATCATAATTTATGACAATGTGGAGGAGAACCTTTCTGGGCCGCTGGGTACCAGCCATAGGCTATATATTGATGTACCTCGTCACGAACCAGAGGTTAAAGTTGATTCCAAGCATTGCTCACCTATTGCTAGTATCCAGAAAAAAGCCATTCACCTCCTCATTACCATGTTTCCGATGAACTTATTAATTACATAGTGAGATATCTTACTCCCTGTTCCGAATGTTACTTCTAGACTGACAATGTAGTTCCGGTTTCTCTGATTGGCTCAATCAGGACCCTCATGGGCCGTATACACACCTGTCCTCAACAGTATACTATACATTATACGGGGGGGGGGGGGGGCATTATACAAACATTACGCATCGTTATGCCGTATTAATTTTGAATAGCTTCCCATTAACACCTACATTGTCTGTTTAACGCTGCAGGGCGCAACAGCAATTCATTTGCGTAACAAAATGCGGGTTCACAACAATACAATTAAAATTAAATCTGCCCAGCAGAGCTTTTAGACGTTTATTAAAGATAACCCCGGGGGGGGGGGGGGGGGGGGTATTATACTCCTCTGTCTTTGTCGGGTCGTTAGTGTCCTGTTGTTCCGTATACCCCTCCTTGTTAGGTCTCACCTCACTGTTTGTTTCTTTGTGGTAGGGTATCGTATGGGCACCCCGTGGTGGACATTCGATAGGGGTTATTACACCATGAGGGATAGCTTGTGTCTTTGTATTGCTTAAATGAATAATCACGTTCTTTGTTATTAGGACAAAACGGACATAATTAGTATCTGAAATCCAATTGCAATTAAAGAATTCTCTTATATAATAGACCTGATAAAATGTCAAGGATATGGGAATCTGTAGGCAGATGGACACAGACAAGGTAACGTGAACATGGTTAAGATGCATAGCATGTAAGAGACATTTCGGTATGACATGTTGCTACTGCTATTGTAGGTCTGTTCATGGATACATGATAGCACTACTAGGCATGTCCCTTCATATATAAATATATAAATATATATATATATATATATATATTATTTGGTTTGGCAGAATATATATGTATCTGTTCAATTAATATATATATAATTATCACCGTTTCCGTTTTTCAATTATGTTATTGATTCCTTTATCACATTTCATTCTTCTTCTTCATTTCTTCTTTTCTAGTTATGTTTTTGATTCATTTATTACATTTGTATTACACATATACTGATGTTTTCCTCTTTTTCCCCCAGATGGCGCTGCAGTGTTCACATCCACTTCCGGTGAAATCCAGACCAACTTCCGTCATGCGCAGAGGGTGCTGCGCGCGGCTCCTTCCGGTGCTGGTGACGTTACAGACGCTGCTGGTGACGTCAGTGACGCCCGTGGCCATACTTCCGGCCCACCTGATGCTGCGGGCTGACGACGACGACCCATTTATCGCCCAGCAGGGGGTAGGAGGCGCGCACCACGGGGCGGGACGATACGCCCTTCAGATGAGGCCCTCACCTTCAGACGACCTTCCCGTCGAACCCCCCGCCTTCCCCTCCGACAAGCAGTTCCTACCCAAAGAGGCGGACCTCAGCCCGCACAAACTGAGGAAGATCCTGGGCCCTGATTATGACCCGGCGTTTATGTCGTCGGTGCGCCCCCTGGAGAGCATCCACATGCCCAACGGGACGCTGGTGTATGACCTTAAGAGGGCGCGGAAGGTCAACGGGTTACCGGCCGAACTGAGGACCTTCAGCATCGACGTCAACGGCCACCGGAAGCGGCTCAAGATGAGGAACCGGAAGTCGCGGCGTCGCGTGCTGCGCTTCCTGTCGCTGTACAGTTTCTGCCCCGTGCACTACCAGTGGAAGGACTTGGGGCCTCGTTTCTGGCCGCGGTGGATCCGGGAGGGGAAGTGTTACAACGGGAGGTCGTGCTCCATCCCGGCGGGCATGTCCTGCCAGCCCAAACAGTCGGCTAAGAAGACGATCCTCTGGTGGCACTGCTACAAGCGGAAACACAAGCCCTGCCGCTGGATACCCATCAAGTACCCTATTATCACCCGGTGCGCGTGCGCCTGCTAACAGTGGTGGGACTCGCCTAAGGCCTATAGCTGTACCAGAGAGACTGCCCTTCACTCCAATGCAGCGGTGTAATATAGATACTTATATATTGTTATTATTATATATATATACATAGAGTGAGCCACTTTGACTAGTTTTTAACGTTTGACAGACAAACTTTCTCGATGTGCTTGGAATCCAAGTTACATTTTGAACATTCAGTATACACCAAGGCATATTGGTTCATCCTCCGATCATATGACATTCACTCCTATTTCTCTATCTTGTAACTCCCGAGAGGCCACAATCGAAGCATTTACACATTGGAGAATGGAGTCCTAGATATATAACAAAATACAACGGTAAATACTATCAACGATGTACTTCACTGCCACAAAACATTAAGCCGCATTTCTTCAAGAACTCCCGACACACTAGTAATATACCAATACCCTTTACAGACTAGATTAGAATGCGCATTATGCCTGTATTGCACTTTCATTATAAGCGCATTTCGAGTCTATAGTCTGTGAGGGGTACAGCTTAACCTATAAAGTATAGCAATATATGGACACAATTTACTGAAGTCTTTACAGCAGTGTTTTGACCCAAGGAGAGACTTTGTCTGTAACGTGAGGAAGGCCTTGTCGCCTACACAGGAGACCCACCTCACATTCCTACCCAGATAACCACGTCTTCTGATAGCAGGGTCCTTAGTCCGCCTAAACACCGACGAAAGGCCTAGGTTTCTTTTTGTGAACCCAGGGCCAGAATCAGTGAATGAGATTTCTGTATTTTCAGTAGGTTCCTGGACCCTATTGTAACAGTCACTCAGTTGTAAAAGCAGGATGTGTGTAACCAAATGACAATAAGGTTCAGATGTTTTCTAAGGACGGATCCTGGATGTGATGCGTGAAAATGAGACGTTGGTGGTTTGGAATAATATGATATGTTAAAAAAACACCAGGTAACTATAGGTTGTCGCTGTGAGGTGGTTTAGAGGATATATAATAAGGTGAAGGGGACATTTCAACCCCCGGGTCGCATTCAGTGTGGGGACTAAATCTCTTGGTGTATCCGACGAAAAGGCAAAGCCGAAGCACAAATATGACAGTTCTATTGTGTGAGATCTCTGTCCACTTGGATCTGTCCCCCCCCCCAAGACATGCCCTGTTGGCTGGATGTAGAGTCATGTTGACGGCAGGCCTGGTCATAACACCACCTCATGGCCTGGTCATGACACTGTCTTAAACATGGCCATAACTAAGGCTTGGTTATGGCTGGATTTAAATTTTGGTAAAAGTATATTTCAAGATCTGTGACAAAAGAATTCTGGTTGTTTAATCACTTAAAGCTCAATATTCACTGGATCTAAGAAAATAATAATCCATTTTGGTATTTCAAATTACATTTCCATGAAATACCTGTCAAAATTACAGACTTTTATAGTGGTTTCACAATCTAGTTCCGGTCATAAATAATGTAGTTCCGGTTTCTCTGATTGGCTGAATCGGGACCCTCATAGGCCGTATACAAATCATACCTCATCATATTATATGTAAGTTGGAAGGACCTTTTAAAGGGGCGCGTCAATAACTCTATGTTGTCATTGTATTTCTGTTAATCTTTGAAGACTTTTTCCAAGTAAGCTTAAACAATCTTAAGGAGTACACTTTTGTAAACAGTTTCCAAGGTGACAAGTGAAAGAACCTTTCTGTCCAGGAAAGAGGAGGAACATGTATAGTCAATCTGGCTCTGCTAGTTTGGAACATGTATAGTCAATCTGGCTCTGCTAGTTTGTTTTGTAAATAATTGTACATATTAGCAATCATTGTAACTATAAGCTAATGGTATTTATTATTACTTTTTTCACGTTGGTTCAAACCAAATCACATAATACATTACTGTACTTGAAAATATATGTATTTATACTGTGTATAAATGGTAGTGTGAAAACTGGCCGAAAGGTGCGGTATGCCTCTGTAATAGGGAGTTTCAGATCCCACAACGCATCTCGATATATGTCAACGTATCTCCAACCTACCTAATCATATATATTGGTAAAATGGTACAATTTGGTGATAATAATTAAAGCGTCTTGTAGGATAGCAGTAAGATAGCAAGCTCACAGTGAAATATTTTTGAAATACAATATTAAAGCTGAGAAAAAAGATACGTTACGTCTATGTTACATTACGTTTTGGAGGATCCGAAACTCCCTAATGTATGATTATAGGCCTTATATAATGTATAAAGCCTATACCATTATACACGTCCTTTACACGTTGTACAAAGACGTTAGTGAAAAAGGCGCCAAAGTCGGGCTGATGTTGGCAGTGAGTGATGAATGTGTCAGAGGACATGTGTGAGTATTATTCTAACCGGCAGGTAGGGACAGGAGGAGAGTTCCGCAGGGCGCAAAGGTCCGCCAACCGCCTCCACCTCCCCCGGAACTTTCCCCCTGCCCCACCCCCCGCCCTCCAGGGGATCACATAGGGTCCTAGGGGGGGGGGGTACTTGGTCTAGAAATGGGTACCAACTGCGGTCCGACCCTCTAGGAGTAGGCGCTGTCAATCACCATTTCGGTTAAAAAAAGGGAATGTCAAATTGTCAAACCACGGATGAGGAGAGCTGTCAATAAAAGAAAAATATTTCATTCTAGATTAAAGTTACATTGTTGGTAATTGAATTCTTTCATAAGGACTCTTCAAGAAATCATGACGTTAAAAAAAAAAGATTACGATCAAGAAATGTATCTGTTAATGCTCTCTTCCAGGGGCTGTCAATGAGCTATCCTGAAAAAGGGGTAAAGAATGAAACCGAAAAAAAAACGAAAAAGAGGGCTCTCAAAGAATGCTATACTTTATGATCTTTTGCAGGGACTGACAATGAACTATCCTGAAAAAAAAGGGGCGGGGGGCGGGAAAGGAGGCTGTCAGAGTATGCTAGTTTGAAAAATCTTTTGCAGGGGCAGACAATGAACTATCCTGAAAAAGGGGGGCTGTCACAGTATGCTTGTTTTTCTGGGAGCTGTAATATATACCAAAAGTTAGCCAGTAGCAGGGGCGGATCCAGAGATTTTAAAAAAAGGAGGGGGGGGGGGACGCTCAATTGTAAGATTTTCCACCGGACCCTCTAGGTCCAGCAGTTTTACATTAAAAAAAATGATATTTTGTCAAAAATAAATCCGTCGCTGAGAAGTTTCACAGTTGGTACGTATACCTTCATAGACTGAGTACACCCCTCCCCCCCACCAGGTTCCACTCCCCCCTCCACCTCCCCCCCACTCCCCCCTCCCCCCGGGGGACCACACAGAGGCCTGGCAGGAGGGTAGATAGGTGGCGCCACTCATTTATGCCAAACGTGTGAACCTGGGCGGCCCGAGTTCAACCTTTCCCCGTGTTTGTTGTTTGTGTTCACCTCTGCTGGAGAGAGGAACGCCGTGGTCTCTGGGCGAAGATGGGGGAGGGTGTGGAGAGGTGTTGGTCCAAGGAGGGGTGGGGGGTGGTCGCGTGAATTAAGACTTCTTGTACCACATCCAATATGCTCATGTGAAGATAAAGCTATAGGGAAGAGATAAAATAAATGATTTAAGTCGATTAATTATTTTTGTGTCAATCAATGAAAGCTTTAGATACTTTATGTTGTGCTGAATATTGCAATAAGCTAACAATGTCAGTTTCCTTCATATAAAGTGCAGGAAGATGCGTACAGAAACATTTGAAAAGCTAAAGGTATAGGATAGGGGCAACCTGGGATGGGGAAGGGGTGATGGCGACAGACAGTAATTAAATGCAAGTTTGAGGGGATATGTGTTTGTATGGGCATCCACAGGTATGAAAATGAGGCTGGAGACTGGAGGGGGGAGGAGGAAGAGGGGGGCATGGGGCCTTGGCCCTTTTGCTAGTTTACAGAGGCGGGGTGGAGTCGGGGGGGGGGGGGCACTTGGGCTTGAAAAAGGTACCCACTGCCAAACGGACCCGCAGAGCTGGGGTGGTGCACGTCAAAGTTGCAGGGCGGTTGACCACTTTGTAGGCAAAAAAGGGGAGCAGTGAACTACATATATATAGAACAATATACTTGAAACTTAGCTATATTGCTACCTTATTTCACAAAAAATTGTATCATAGTTTTCCCAGGCAGTTTAGGACATTTCTGTGTATTTTCTGGTATTGACACACCCTGATTTGAGGGGCAGTGATCTGTGTCCCCCCAAAACAGGGGAGTGGTCAACTAAAATTCAGGAGTGGTCACAAAAAGTAGGGACGGTAGTTTGGCAGTGGGTAGTAACCTTCAAAGAGTCAGTGCCCCCCCCCGGGGGTGGAGTATAAGGTATAGGGGGGTTAATGTGCCTGGTTAGGGGGGTTAAGGGGGCTCAGTCAAGGTGGACCCCTCTGTATGGCCCCTCGGGACCTCAGGGGGGCCGAGACCGGCCTACACAAAGCCCTGTCGGCGGGGAAGGGGCGGAGGGCGGCCCGGGAGGCGCCACCACCCCGCCCGGCCGTCTCACGGCCCTGGGAACACCTGTAAGGCTGTATTCCACCAGCCGATTTTAATCCCGATTTTGAAAATCGCCAGTAAAAATATGGGCTAAATGCCCACATGTTATATATCATTAGAAAGGGTTTCTAATTCTCTTTCAAACGGTATGTTACATGCATGGGTTTCTATGATAATTCTAATGGAATTTTAGAAATTACAAAATTTTCAGTTGTTAAAATCACCTGGTGGAATACAGGCTTTAGTCCCCAGGACTCCAGGGCCAGGCGTCACTGTCAACAGAACATTCGTGCCGACCGCCCATTTAAAGCCGGCCGTCGGATCGGCGTCAATTTGACGTGATTTATCGGTCCATGTTTATACATGATGACACCCTTTGAGAGGTGTCTCTCCCCCCTGCCCCCCTCTGACACCTCTGAGAGGGAGCTACACACCTTAAGGTTAAACCGTCTGCCCCTTAGACCCCCCAGGGTCTATTCAGAGACGTTTCACGTCCTCCTATAGCGCCATGAACACATCCTAAATTAGGAATAGAGATGTCTGAGGCCTGGGATTTACACTATTTATACAGATATCAACATGCAAGAAATTAGTCAGACAAGGTACTCAAAGGGCAGAAATGGTTGGAATGAAGCTATATATCTGTTTTCTTTTGGTTGAAAATGGAGGTTAGAAAATGACTTGAACATGAATAATGCGTTACAGGATACACGTGAAATTTGATAATTTGTGTTCAGAGATGGGGGTGAATCTGAGTTTTGTTAAAGTCTTATTATTCTAAATTCTTATTGAATCAAGTTTTGTTAAAGGTATCTACTGATGTAATCAGCACTATCTTTATAGATCTTATTGCATGTATCTTTAATGTCGGATCTGAATGTATCTTGTGGTTAATAGACTATGAGAGATGTTGTGACTATACAGTCTGTGATTGGTACTAACTTAGTGAACGTATACATGTGTATATAAAATACTTATTAACATGGTACTTGTACAAAGTTTATCTTGTATACTCTATTATACTTGTAATATGCATTGTAACTTAACCACCAATAAATACACTTTATTACACATCACATAATGTGTCTTTCATTAATAGATCGTTGCCAAAGCCCATCCGCTGATAATGTTACGTGAAAAAATAGTGCTCTGATCATTTTTTTTAAACGACTTTATTTTATACTCAATGCTGGGCAGTCTTCAGTACACATTACATCATGACACCATCGCTATTTAACATACATAGAAGGGCGTGTTTTCACCGTGGTGTTTTAACAGTTAATGCCATGATCCACGATGCGATAAAACGCCAAATTGATTTTTTTCTAATGCATATTACACTAATTTAGAATGATTTTTCCCTCTGAAAACACCATTTTCCTGACATGGATTATTCAAAACTAGTTGGAAAATAGTATATTTCATGAGAAAATGATTATTTTCAAAATCGGTTCAAAATCGGCCTAAAATTGCATCATGGATCATCCCCTTGAAACATGTACAAAGGTTATACCTTAAAAAATAATGTCTGAAACTATACCGTATTGAAACACAATGAAATACAGAGCATTCCTCCAGAAATACATTCCTTTTTCACCATAGATATCTTCAAGAAAAATATATCATGATTTTTTTGTAGTTAGTTCTATCTTTATTTTCTTCAAAATACCTTTTTTAAAGGTTTTTTTTTATTAGTTATAATCATGAAGGTTTCCCTTGGTTTTATTACACTTATAAATGTGAAAAATATATACAGGATATACAGGACAGATAACTATTTTCATGAAATAAATCATATCTTTTCATGGGAAAAGAATATCTCAGGGCATGCCATATCCTCCCATACCTATGTAAAACTCTCGGTTGGGTGCCGTTGTTGACATGTGGACAAACCGTTTGTTTTTCCTGTTTGCAGCAGTTGTGTCACAGTCAGTTGTTTGACAAGGCCTTGACATCCATCTCTCCCCCCCCCCCCCTCTCCTACACACCTCTACACCCATACCTAAGTATTTCACACTCCCACAACATACAGTCTGGCGGAAAAACCACCCGGGGGGACCAAAAAACTTTCAGGAATATTCGTAAACATCGTGTAGGGTGTCAAGAAAATAAAGTATATCCATAAATCGTGAACTTTCATGAATATTTTGCTAACATTTACAAAGTATGTATCTTCAATTATAATACTTTCTTATATTCTGTTGAAAGAATATTGCAATGTAGTGAAATAGTTTGGAAACTGAAAAAATGAAAGAGAAAAGAAAACTATGTTCGAAAGTGGATTTTTTTGCGTCCATTACATGCCAACAACAAAACATATATAGCAATTTTAGTAAAAAAGTCAATGTAATTAAGGAGATAAAGTAATTTTCCCTACAACAAGCAAAATTTGCTGCATTGAAATGAATGTAATTACTGAAGTCTATATAATGCAGTTGTATTACGTGTATATATATATATATATATATATATATATATATATATATATACATATATACACTATTGGCAATGTAAGATTCTATAACCTTTCTTTCGTCAATCGTTTTCTATTCTATATGTAAATACCTACATTCATTCTTTGCAAATACATTCTTATTCATTCCTCTCCATTATTATAAATATGTTCACCATATAAATTATAATATGCTGAGAAACAGAGGTGACTCTGATGCTTATTTTGAAAATAATAATAATAGTAAAAAAATACAAAAAAATCTCAATTTTCCATACGTAAGCATTTCCGGAAAGGTGAGTCCTCATAAATACTGAATTCTATTTAGTTTAACACACCTATATATTACAAACACACATAAAGAGGGGCGACGAGGTACCTTGTGGGAGGAAGATCCGTCGGCGGATTTGAATAAGCGGGTGAGATCACGATGTGTCTGCCAAGTTCAATATTGAGTTTACAATGTATTTCGATGTTGAATATAAACGCGCATACCGCCCGGCCGTGTCGGTGAATATTAATGAGTTTATGTTCCCCTCCCCCGCCTTACCTAACATGGGTTTTCTTTGAGGCAGCATCTTCTATATCAACATTTCCTATTTGATGTAATTCTGGATATGGATGATGTTTTTCACACATGTTTTGACGCTAAATTGAAAAAAACATTGTTTTGGAAAAGAATATCTGAATTGGTTCCTTGAACGTTGGCGTGAGCACAGCTCCACTTTGTGCTATTTCAACTTGAAGGGGAGTTTGGGCAAAAGTCAGTACAACTATTGTCCAAATGGAAGGTACGATTGAAGTGATCTCACACCTACGGGCGCGGGCTTAAATGCATCCAGAGGTAAATATATCCGACCTCATACTCCATAATAGTGTCTTCTTATTATAGTAATTATATGTATGTAATAACAGATGTATAGACAGTGTCTTTTACAACTGTGGATAACTGTATCTGGTCATAACACCCCATGCTGCATGAAGTCTGTCCCTGTCAGAAATTATACGTCCAAATATGTAGCGATTTAATTGTGTATAATATTATTCCATATTGACACCAATACACTGCTCTTTACCACATACTTCCCCTTTGAGGTTATTGGAAGAGCATCATAGCCTTGCCTCAATAAAAATGAATATATGCGATCACTTCAACTCTCGGATCTTCATCGGACATGCGCGGTGATGTTCCTCACAAACTGCGCCTCAGTAGGAACCCAGCGTCCCGCTAGGGGCGCGGGCGTCGGATGTGTCGCAGCTTTTATCCCACTTGACGATTTGGTTTACCTACTTTTATCTTTGACACAATACACACATGAATTGAACTTTTAATTATCTAATGTTGTCATGATGCGTTTGCCTTTAAGGTCTACTCAGAACCTTTATTCCGCATCCCCATTAGGCGACTAGTTGCACTTGGTCGTCGACAGCAAAGTGTTTGTCAGGCGACTAAAGGCGAGCCCAAAGACTAAAAAACTAGTCGGCTGACTAATATACAGCTCGTTCACCACAAAATATCAGAAATGTCTTATTTTTTCACCTTATTCGTCAATGATTAGTGCATCTATAGTCGTCAGGCATCAGTTGCAAGTAGTCGCCTTTTGGAGATCCAGTATTACATCTATTTTGAGACAAAATCTAGTTTTTGCCTCAGACAAAGTACTGATGACCGAATCTTGGGTAGTGAGAATGACGTTAGCTAAAGGAATTCTAACAAACAATTTGGGGAATCGAACCTGAACCGAAAGTACAGAAGTTCTACATACTATCCACTGACCCCCCACCCATCCCCACTGAAGTTGTAACTTGCAATTGTTTAATATAATTGAAATGGAAGTTGACACCCATTCTAGGCACGTAAACCATTTCAATAGTTTAGATGTATCTTCATGAGATTTAAAATAACATCAGTAAAATCAGCATACACAATGAAGCCTCAAATCCTCTCACAAGAGTCGTTCATTTGGGAGAACTTCCTCCCTGAGATTTTACTTTGTGACATGAAGTTGTTCACAAATTTAACTTCCAAAGGGATGTTAGCAATTAATGTTAGCAATAAATCAATTTTGAGAATCTATTTGCAGAACAATAATAACAGCATTGACGACAACTATAACTGCTAATTGACCCCTTTTGTTAATGACTTCCGTGCCAAGACATCAACAAAACATTTAGGTCAAGAAGTTTTTGTCTGTTTACTCCTTAAGTTATTTGAAGCTGACATGATTGTTTTATATTTGACACGAAGGGCTGTTAAGAATGGACAAGATTAAGTTGTTGGTCTCCATTCAAGACAACATTAGTTTACTCTCCTCATTGTCTTTATTTTTCCTGTATTTCCTTTGTAGTTTGAAAGCCTTTTTATTGTGTATTTTTCCATTCCATTCAATAGTACTCCAGCCAAGGTGTGATGTAACAGTCACATTATGCAACCATACTCTTTTGGTTTGTCTTTTACTTACTAAAATGTCACTTAACTGTTACATTATTTTGCTGTGAGGTTGAGACCTAACCAAAACAGAACCTTATTAGAACGATCTGGTGAGGTTAGGTCAAGATCAAATTAGAAAAGAATTTCATTGTGACAATCTGATTAGGTGAGGTCTGGACCTGACTTAAGCAGAACATTGTTGTGACTTCCTGACCAGGGGAGGTCCCAACCTTACCTAAACAGAACGTTATCGTGATGTTCTGATTATGTCAGGTCTTAACCTTATCCAAACAGAATGTTACACTGACCATCTTATTAGGTTAGGTTTTATCCTAACCTAAACAGAATGTTATTGTGACATCCTCATTCAGTGAGGCCTCAACCACACCTTAACAGAATGTTATTGTGACATTCTTGTTAAGTCTCAGCCTCATAAAAAGAACGTTATCAGAACGTCACAATTAAACATTGCAACAGTTGGTTGCAGCAACGTAATTGGGAGTCATCAAGAGAACTGTAACTTAACAATGTGACCTAACAAGAATCAATCCAGATCGTTACTGCAATGTTATCATAACGTCATATCCTTGGCTGGATGTAACAAGGGTTCACAAGAATAAGTTGTCAGTTGCAAAGGAGTTGATTCTGTGTATAGGCATGCATTTTCCAATAGTGTGGTGTCCCACTAGCTTTACAAGGCCCAACCCAATGTATTGGGATATGAATTCCTATGAGCCTATAGGGTGAATGAGTTGGGAACAGGGCGCCTATGGTAGGATCCATGGTAAGAAACATTAAAAAATATAAATTTCCTCAAAATAAGGGAGAGCGCGCACATAGCTACATAAGTTTTTCCCAGGCAAGCAGTGACATAAGAAGCACGTTCTGCGACTGAACATTTTTGTTTAGTCTGTAACATGCCCAATTTTCATGTAACAGTTATGTTATTTTAGGTAAAGTTGAGACTTACTTAAAAAGAATGTTATTATAACATTTTATCAGAACTCACGATAAAACGCATAAAATCCTATACCTGGACATTAAGATACAATATACATAGGATGTGTCAGGCTGTGAGAATGATCTCCAGATGCAGGGTTACCGATTTAAGCCACTGGTCTAGGAGTTTGTGTATCCTTGTCCGACCACCAAGGTGCTTAGGTGGGTGTCAATCACCCAGTGTCAGTGGCCCTGAATTGGGGAGGGAAACAGGCTGTCTGTGGGCCCAACCTGGGAGGTTTGCCTACCAGGAAGGCCATATTCCACCAGCCGATTTTACTCCCGATTTCAAAAATTGGCAGTGTGAATATAGATTAATCATAGGCATCCCAGGCAAGCATGTGATGTTATTATAACGTTGCAGCAACGTCCTGTTTGGTTCTATACTGGTTCTTGTTACGTTATTTTGATGGCTTCCAATAATGTTGCTGCAATGTACTGTTGTGATGTGGCACTGTGACGTTGTTATAATGTTCTGGTTACATTCTTCAACCTAAACAGGACGTGCTTATGACGTTCTGTTTTGGTTTCATCCTAACCTCACCGAAAAATAACGTTATAATAACGTTCTGATTTTGTGAGGTTTCAACATCACCATTAATAACGTAATTGTTACGTGCCATCTTAGTAAGTAATAGACGGACTGAAAAAATATGGTTGCAGAACGTTTCTGTTACGTTGCAGCTTGGCTGGGATGTTATATATCATTAGAGAGGGTTTTTAATCCTCTTTCAAATGATATGTAGGATGCATGGTGTTTTGTCATACAACTGGTTAAGTGTTAGAAATTACCAAATTTCCAGGCCCTGTCTATGGGACCAGGCACATTAAGGAACGCCTGCCTCGGTTAAAGTGTAGGGGTATGGTCTGATAGATTCAATCACCATCACCGCCCTTAATAATTATGACCCTGGCAGTTAATTAGGGCATAAAGCAAACAATAACCTTCCACAACCTTCTTACACAGTGTTAAAGATGATGTGTTAACTATTCCAGTAAGAGAAACTAGGCTGGCTAATAAGTAAAAGTTTATTGCCTAGCAAAAATGGAGACAAAGTATCAGAATAGTGCATTTTATAATGGAACAATAATTAATTTTGGGTATGATTTGCAACCTGTATCAATGAATTTATGAATCTGATAAAACACAGATACTCTGTCTATATTGATCTACTTCATTAGGTCCAACCTTTGGACAATTGGATAATATTAAGAAGGAGGGAATAGAGAAAAAGTACATAACAAAGGAATACATTGTATTGATCTTCATGTATATAGTTATGATTTATGTACTATAATTCATATTCATTCTGATTTCTCCGAAAACCAGGGAGGCTGACCAAAAAACATCCACGATCTTTAGTAGGGGTGATTTGACGTCCACGAGAAGAAATGTCCACCCAGAAAACATCCATGAGAACTTTTAGACATGATAATTTCTGGCAAAAACATACAAAATCATTCCCATAATATATGTATTATATACAATACTTTCTAGAGTTTATTAGAAATACAATGTCATTGGAAGACTTTAAGGGTTGAGAGAATCGAATTCTGTGCTATGAGAATTAAAATACTCACAAGAGCAAATTATGGTTCGGGGGTATTTTAACTTCTCGTGGCAGAGTTCTCATGGATGATTTTTGGTCAGCCCCCACAGCGGCAGCCCTGAAATGAAATACTTAATAAACCATTTGAAACGACAACATTCCCGGCCGTCAGAGTCGCCTGGTGGACTATAAGCTTTACGATGAGGTGTAGGTGCCGCACTGTCTGACTATCCCTTCAGTCCAGGGTCAAGTGCCCCTCCTAACGTCGCCACCACGACTACCTGTGTCGCCTAACGACGTGCTCTCGCCACTCCATCCCGTTACCTGGCAACCGTGCGCCACGCCTCGCCACATTGACTGAATGCGGCGATTTCGCATCATTAGGCACGAATGGATTGGTGTACAAAGGGATTGCGTTCACTTTGGGATCTATTTTGTGGAAGACCCTATCAACTTGTGGTGGCGGAGATGGATTACATGTCCCACGAGGGCTTATCTTAATTGGTTCTATATCGTTTGTATTGTTACAAGAATGTGGCTTTGGGTGTATACACGTCATGTGCGTTGTACTGAGCTTTGTCATTATTGTTTCATGCAAAGCATTTAAATGGAATAAATATACATGCACTTCATGATATTAGTCCCTCACCATTTTCAAATCAACGTACTTAACTATAAAGAAAACCACTACTTTCTGACTAACCAACAGGGGAAATTCCTATAGAAAAAGTAGCTAACCCAGCCAGCTTGCGAAGTAACAGAGACGTTCTGCGTCCATACTTTTTTTAAAAATCAGTTTGTTAATTTGTTGTTCAGTTTTTGCTAATTAAGCACAAATCGCGTAATTAGACAGTGTTCGTGTACCTAAATCCTTTAGAACTGTTTTGATTCAAGGTCCCTAGGATGCCATAAGTACAGGGAGGAGTACCTTGGCTGTGGTGGTGGTGGGGGTGAGATGGACACAGGTCTGGGTATAGGGGGGAGTCCCAACATGGTGGTGGTGGTGGACAAACAGAGTGTCTGCCTGGCCTCCCCCCTCCTCCAACCGGCCCCTGTTTGCTCTGGTCTTG